>JADKXX010007592.1:0-17588 GCA_017310255.1 Butorides virescens
GCCAATGGGGCGGCGGCGGCCCGCAGCGCCCCCCGGGGCCTCCTCCCGCGCTCGCGCCGGCCCTGCCCAAACAAAGGGTCTCCTGTGCGGGCGCCGCAGCGGCCGCCCGCAAGAGGCGGCACGGACTCGCCGCGCCTGCGGACGCGGAGCCGCCGCCGCGCGCCCGCGTCCACAGGCGCGCTCCCGGCCCGGGCGGCGGGGGCGGGGCACCCACCCGGGCGGCGGTCCCGGGGTCTTTCGGCTCCGCCGCCGGGGCTGCTGCGTGCGGGGTCAGGCGAGGACACGGTGTGTCGTCCCCCCCCCTCCCCCGTGCACCCGCACGCACGCATGTGCACACGCAGGCGGGCGACGGAGCGACGGACGGGGCCCGGCGCCCCCCCCCCCCCCCCCCCCCCGCCCGGGCAAGCAGCGGGGTCCCCCGGGGTGCAGAGGTGGGGAGGCGTCGAGGGGCAGCGGTGCCGGCCGGAGCACGCGTGTCTCCGGGCGCCCGCGCCGTGGGCTCTGCGGGCGATGCTCCCCCGGCTCGCACCCCGGCTCGTCCTGGGAAGAAGGGAAATCGCCACCCAACTGGAGGAAGCCGCACTTTTTCTTGCTGCCCCCGGCCAAGGGAACACCAGCCCCTTCCCAAAACTCTGCTTGGGCCCGGGAGCCCAGCGCCCAGGAGAGCCGACAGCCAGCGGGCGTGCAGGGACCCCCGCCTGCCCGCCACCGCCTTCTGCGTGCACCCGCACGGCCCCGCTGCGAGCTGAGGCTCCGTCTTCAGACGTTCCTACAGCGCCCAACCAAAGCACCTGCTGCAAACAGAGGACGATGCGAACAGGCCACCATCTAAACATGAAATGCAAATATTTTCCCACGTCTCCTCCTGCTTAAAACGTTCCTCCGGCTGGAAGAAGGATGGAGGGGTCACGGCTCCACCACAAGTTTTGACGCCAAGCCCTAAGGCATCGCAGACGCTCGTTAAACCCTGGACAACGAGCACCCTAACGAGGTACCTAACACACCACTCCTCACCCAAGCCTTGGCTGACACAATCTGCAGCTGACTTCTACACCAGAACGTTGGCCGCGGATTTACGCGCTACACACAAAAATAACCTGTAATGCCATCTTTTCAGCAGCTACAGCCTGCAATTTAAAACCGTTTTCTTTATCTGCTGCTAAATTACAAGTGCAATTCCTGCCCGGTTATTGGTGCAAATCAGTTAAGCAGTGCAAATGCTCAAGCATGGACACACAACTCATTCCGCAGCATGTCAGTCAAGCAAGAGAAAGCTATTGCTCATTTTTGTTGTCTGATGCTACCTCGTATTCAAGCTCCTCGTTTGTCGTACCAGAGTATTGTATTAAATAGGATTTAGGATCAGGTGAAATGAAAGTACGGATTTGTAATGTTTTCCTAAAATACCACAAGTCTGCAAGGGTCTTTAAGCGTAATAAAAACAAGAGAGGTACGTACACTCGGTGATCTGATTCTCCTTTGCAGTTTTGGCTACTTAAGATGCTTTTACGGTCCAGAAAAAAAAAAATACTTGAAAAATATTTATTTTGTTTGCTTAGAAACCTAAGACCCAGTATTCTGATTCAGTCCCCAATTTGTTGCGTGCGCTGGACAGCACTGAGGCGGCAGTTTCAGGTTTCCTTGTTAGTTAGGCAGCTTCCCCTCCTGTTAGGATGGGTCCTCATAACACAAAGAAGGAAAGAAACCTCTTCAAATAAAAATTTCTCTGTAAAAGCTGTAAGAACTGGCCCAGAAAACAAGGAGCAGTGAAGAGGCAACTTTTTAAACACACCCTCTGAAAATAACTCGACCCCAGACTAACCCATTTCCCTGTAGTTTAGGCTGCATATAGCCTGCACCCAGGATCAGAGAGAATGGCAAAGTGTGAGTTGTAATTATTTTTACACACCCACAGAGCATGCGCGTGTAAACTAAGAGTAAACTGCAGTACTCCAACTCCTTGCCCTGCATCCACGGAGTAGGCTGTACACAGCTTTGCTCGTCTTTGCCACACGCTACCAAACTCCTCTAGCCCATGTGCTATCCCCTTCCAAGACTCTCGAGTATCGTATTCAAGAAGAGTGTTTTTATGCGCATTTTAAAATTTAACTGGCTTAAATATTTCTGGAGTCTATTGTAAAATAAATACCACAACGTCTAAATTTCTTGATTATAACTGGGTCTGGCTAGAGAACAAGAATTCCATTTTGCTTTTATTTTTTTTTTTTTGAGATTTCGACATTTGGTTGTGTTCCAAAAGCAGAGCAAACCTTTCAAAAATTCAAGAGGAGACAGATGGGATGTGGGAGACAAAAGTTCAAGCCCCCGGTCTGCATCAGGCAAAATGCCCTAACCACTGAGCTGCTCTAATAATCCTCTCCCTCTTTTTAAGTTTTAAGGAGAAATTTCATTTGGAACCTTGAGAAACTTTCCCCCCCAAAATAGTTGCATCGAGACAGATAGTAGCTGTGAAAGCTTTCTGTTAAATCAGCATTTTCCATTCAAGGAATAGCTTACTGGAAAGTTCCCAACCAACTCTAATTGCAGCATCCTTTTTAAATACGCCTGGGTTTTCGGCAGCCTGTTAACAACCCACAAGCAAGCAGGCCCTTATTGTTATTTCATATTTCACGTTACTCAGATTATAGCTATTAAATAAGACGTCTCAAGACACCTTGGTCAACCCAGTGAACTTACACTCAGTGACCTGATTTTTTTTTTTTCTTCAGTTTTTTGACTCCAGGTCCCACTGAACCATCAGTGGTCCCTTAACTAACACAAACCAAAGCTCTTCCCACCAGGTGCTTTCAGCCCAAGAGGGCTCCCTGCCCAGGGAGGACCCTAGAACGTAGGCACCTCAGCAAGCCTTGCAGCAAGCAGCCTTTGGAGATAAGGGCTCCCTGCAGCTCCGTATGTTTACAGCCTTTTGGGCAAGAAGAGCTCCAGTGGCATGTTATGAAACCCTGCAAGTTCACTTCGGTAACTGGAGCCGCTCAGCTTGGCACCCTCCCGGGCCAGGGCTGGGCTACGCCCAGGAGAGCACTGGCCAGCTGGGAGCCAGATGAGATCCAAATCTGCTCGCCCAGCCAGAGCCCAGCACACCACCAAGTCAGCTCGATCGACAACTGCAAGCGCCCAGAAGGCAGCGTTTTCATCCCGAGCATCTGCTGCTACACCTGCAAAACCCGCCTGTGCAAAACCAGAATCCTTTTCCCAAGGAGAAAATTAAATATGTGATGGACCACCTTCCCTATCTACATGCTGGTTTCGAAGCCACCGAAATCCTTGCCCCACGCTGCAACATACGCAGACAGCCTCGACACGTGTGACGATGCAATGGCAGCAAAGCAGTCTGCTTCTTGAAATGAAATATGCTTTTTGGTACAAAATAGCTGTGAAATAGCCTTCAGTAACTGCTATACTATTTCAGAAAACAACAGTCTTGGAAAGACAAGACAAAAATGTGGAAGCATCACACCGGTGTATGTAAACTTTTCAAACCCTCTTTTCACTGTGAAGCGTTCCCGCATTATTCATTCTGAGAGGGACGGTAACCCGATATAAAGCCTTTTTCCTCTTCTTTTCAAAGCTTGCTTACATTTTTTATTTACTGGCCTGCTCTCGCAAAAAAAAAATTCAGTAAGCAAAAAAATGTTCCCCCTGTATATTTTAGAATTTTTTCTTTAACAGCTCCTAACCAAGCAGCCATGGTGTGAATCCCTCAGGAAAAGGGGCATTACATACAACAATATTGCTACCCACCGGGGCTGTGAACTAGAGCCCACAATGCTTTATCCAGACTTTCATGATGTCACGTCCCTGCAAAACCCATTACATTCAGCAAGGTAAAGTATCACTCAAGGTTTATGTGGATGTTATTTTTAAGTGATATTTTTCAGGTCCAATATAGTTTTCAAATCTTTATCTGGATTATGTGTGAATTAATGAAAATAACAGTAACGTAACGAATACCAGCTCCAAACATGCAACCGATACTCTCTGAGGGTCGAATGCTTGTGCACACATGGGCATGTGTGTTGGAATATGTGCTTCAACCTACATTCACAGCTTCTACCAGCCAGGCCTCGCTCCCGGTGACTGTAAATCCACGTAAGTTCTTAAGGAAGAAGAACACTTTTTGGTTTTTAAACAGTATGCGTGGATTGCCAACCCCTGCACTGGCTATCCTAGAGCTGTTTAATGGACAGAGGTCTCATTGACTTCACTGGGACTTTTGCACTGTTTAGTTAGAACGAGAAGAGATAATTCCCTTTAAGGCAAAACACCGATGTTTAAACTATGCTCGTGCAGAGCATGTCGATCCCCTACACCCTCCTCCCAGTGAATCACCTCCAAAAAATGCTTACATTCCACCAACATGAGAGAGAGATGCATGACTCTTCCGAACAAGGAATGCACTGAAGCCAACCTCATTTCTCTTAATTATTATGTTAGCTTTCTATACCATGGACAGAGACCTACAGTTTTGGCTTCTCCCCAGCTGCCCTCTGTTTGAAACACATTACTGTCATAGAAGTCCCAGCTGTGGCCGTCCCAGTCCTACCAGTTTGGGAAAACACAATGGGATTCCCTTCCAGAGTGCTACAATCTTATCTAAAGGATAGCTGCAGAACAGAGTGATACAGTGTTTCCCATCCCCCAACACCTCCCCCTGTATCTCAACATCTTTAAAGAGCATTCATAACATATCTACACTGTAGAAATACCTTCCTCTCTCATTTTCTCAGAGCATGGTTTCTAGAGATTACAAATGAGGCAGGGCTTGCTTCTAGGAATGTCTGAAAAGGCACCAGGTTTCATTCAAATCCAACTTTAAAAGAAAATACCTGACATGTTCTTAAATGTCATGAATACTTCATTTCCTCCATGCGGTGCTCCGAAACTTCATACGGAATTTAACAAGAAATGAAGGAGGTCTCTGGTGCAGCTCTAAATGCATTGTACAAAATGCGACCAGTTTCATAAAATAAAAGCACACCAAAAAAAAGCTGCCAAAGAAAAGAATAAAAACAAGGAATCTCTGGTAAAGAAAGCAAAAGGAGCGCCCAGAGAGGACAAAGGTGAAGGGGCAAAGCTAATCTGCAAGGAGAAGGTCAGCCTGAGCAACAAGAAAAGAAGCATGTTTAGCCTGGAAAACAAAGGTTGACAGAAAAGCTGGAGTGCTTCCTTTCACCGGCCCTGCCAAAACCCTTTTTAAAACATGGCTTTTAGATCACTTCCTACCTCAACTCCACCAATTCTCTCCCATGAGCTTCTTCCATCCCACTGACTAAACATACAAAAGGACGTCATGTCACTACTCTTTTGTTGTAAAAAGTCAGGATCAGTCTCTATCACCTTTATTGTTTTAATATATATCTTAAGTCACATTATAGCATCCCTCCCTCACTTTTTCCTTATTTTAGAGAGCGTTTAGGAGCAGCTGAGACACAAAGAAGTTTTTAAATGAACGCTGAGCCAAGCTGTTGCAGCCTATTTCCCTCAACGTTACAACTTAAAATATACTTCCACCCATAAAGGGGAATGTCACATCCCCTCAGTGCTACAAGACTTTTCTTTTTGCTTGCCTACCTTAAAAATAGACTTCTCTGCAAATCCTGGTTAAGCACAGGACAGAGAGTGGTGAAAACAGGAGGTCTCCTGAGATCTCTGCAGCTGACAGGAATTTCTACCTGCTGTAAGAACATGCCATTTTAATGAAACTGCTATCGAGAAAGGTTTTGCAGGTGCATTCTCCCCAGCGTGAACTGCTCCACTCGGAGTACAAGCTCGTGCAGAGACTTGAACCTCAGTTTCCCACATCCCAAGGCAAATGTCCCAGTGACTTAACTACCGAGACAGCGTCTCCCCCTCTGTGGCTCAGGTACCGTTGGATCATACGAAGCAGAACGCTTCCAGCAGGACACAGAGGTGCAGAGGCTAACTCTGCAGCTCCGCGGTCGGGGAATTCAGTTGGGATGTGGGAAATCTTATGTTCAACTCCCTACTTACCTGATTTAAAGCCTGATCTTGAACTGATCTCTCTCAGAAGGCCAGTGCTGTTATCACAGGGGCATACAGATTGTCTTTTCCCCTCCTCTTTGTTCCAAAAGTAATGACCTGGGTTATAAAAGGCTGATGGGTCAGAAAAATGAGTAAGAAACACAGAAAAAGAAAGTACGTATGGGGGATGTGGTAAAAGATAAAGGGAGACAGGCAGGAGAAATGAAATGAGAGAAACAGAAGAATAGACAATTAGAAAGGCAGAGAGATGTGAAAGGGGAAATGCAGCTACAATTTGATCCTGAAGCTTTTAACTTTACTTCCACCAAATCTGTCATTGCAAGCAAATTATATTACCTGAATTAAAGACCAAACAGCCTGCCTTTCTTTGCTTTTTAACCTTAAGTATTTTGAAATACAGACCCTCTCCCTAATAATTTGCAGTCTCCTAAGACTACCCTCATTCCTCTCCCCCACCACCACCACCCCATTTTGCACTCAAATCTTTCTCATCTCTTCATGCCCTCAATTAATTCATTGTTTTGGCCAGTATGCCAACATCTGGAACACAGAGTTAAAGCCGTACTTACCTGATTTTATGCATTTACACAGCAGGAACAAGAAAAAAAAACAGCTCACTTTAATCTACACCTCTATAGATGACAAGAGAAAGTTACTATACAACCTGTTAGCTCCAACAGTAACCCTAAGCTCTCTAAAGCTGTACAGTGACCAGCATTTCCCTTTGCAGAATTTTAAGATGTACCTCAAACCTCAAAAGAGTGACTTAATTTGCAACTTCTTTGGCTTACCTCAAAAGGTAGCATGATTGGCGGCGGTGGCTTTTTCAGTTCTTCACATTTTCTCTTTTTACATATCCGGTGACTAGTTTTGCGTTTCCTGCAACAGCTGCATTCTTCACAATTTGTTTTCCGCAGACAGGGCTCACAGACTCCACAACGCCTTCGTTTCTTTTTCTCTAGCATAGGGAGCAGAGATGAATATGGAACAGGGTGATCACCAGCTGGATTTTTAAGAGAGGATGGCCCTGAGGCCTCAACTGCTTCAGCGCTGTTGCTCACGTTGTCCTGAAACAAATTCAAGCTTACTCCGACTCTTCCCAGCTGTGATGAATAATCATTATGCTGCAGTCTTGAGTCAGCTGGCAAATCTGCATTTATGGCTTTTTCTGAGGCAAAAGCAGAGATTTCCATGCTTGAAGGCAACTCCAACCCAAAACCTTCAGAGAATTGTCCAGAGCTTTCACCAGAGATATTATTGACTGTGCTTTTTTCTAAATCTGGAGATAAAGTGGGGACATAACCTGAATTCAAAATTAAAGTCTCTGCATCAATACATTTAACAAGCTGTTCAATGTCCTCCACTGCAATATTGTTTAAAGAGGTATCAGAAACTGGTTCACATACTGTAAATATGTTTTTTGACTCAGATTCTGAATTCTCTCTTGTACAGCTCAAATCCGAATTTGAGTCAAGTTCTTTGTGAACAGGTTCAAAATCCACAACCAGTTTCACGTGGGATTCTGCAAGTGAGCTTGCACCTTCAAAATGTAAAAATGAATTTGATTCAGTGGCAGCTACAGAGTTGGAATTTGAACCAATGTCTTTATGCTCAGGCTCTAAATCCCAGCCTGCCTTCAAGCAGGACTCTGCAAGTGAGCTTGCATCTTCTAATAAATGTTCTTGTGAGTTAAACTCAGAGGTAACTACAGGCGCAGAATCCGAGTCTTGTTCTTCATTAGGTAGCACCAGGTCCGACTCTGCTTCGATGAGGGATTTGGCAACTGGGGCTGACTCCTCTAACAGTACTGCTGAGTTGAGGTCTGAGGTATCAACAGAACTGGAGTCAAGTTCTTCATTGTTAGGCACCAGATCGAAGGGAGTCTCTGCACACACCTTCGAGTTTGATTCAGAGGTGATTATGGAGTCAGAAGGAGAAGACGGAAGCACAAGTGCAGCATCTTCAACAAATGCTTCAGCCGAACTACCCATATCGAGATTGCTGGGTGTCTCCCCGCAGGGCAGGTCTTCATGCTTGTATTTCACCTCTGACACTTCCGTATCCTCATCAGTTACCTGACTGCTTGGAATGGAGTCATTTGTTTCAGGTATTTCTACCTCTTTGTCTTGACTGGCATGTGTGGTAGCAGGCTCTTCGCCTACACTACATGGAGTATCTTCTACAGGCAGAGGAGCTAACTCATTTTGTGCTAAATCTTGTTTCAAAACTCTTTCGCCTGCTTCAACATTTTTTTCTTCTACTACTGCCAGGGCTTCTTGGTCATGTTTTTCCTTTGTTTCTAGCCTTTTTTGTGCTGCAGCTTTCCTGGGTTTTGCAATTGTTGGAGTTTGGGACAATCTACGGGAGAACGATCGGTTACGGAGAGACATTGTAAAGCCATTGATGTTGAAAGAATCCTGGCTGTGAAAGAGGATATTGTCAGCTTTCTCCAAACTCACCCAAGATGCTCCAGACAAGGTTCTGGTTACACTGCTCCTGAGAAGTCTACCTGAAGAGCTCATGATTGGTTTCTTTTCTTGCTGTTTTTTCTTAACATCTTTTTCTTGTGCTGGCTTTTTGCCTTTTCCAGAACTAACAGCTTTTGTAGAAGTCTTTGTGGTTTTCTTTCTCACTTGGGTAGATTTCTTTTTGCCCTGGTTGGTTTTCCTTTTGCCTAACTCTTCCTTTTTGACTAATCTGGAAGGCCTCGCGTGGTGAGCCATGTCTGCGTAGCAGTAGAAGTGTTAAGAGGAGAGATGGAAAAAAATCATGAGCTCTTGAGAGAACTTTTCAATAGAAAACTGCATACTCCCATTGCTGCTCTCTATGGTGCTACAGCATTAACTCTGAAACAGAAAAAGATACAAAATAGCATTAATATAATTCTAATTAATGAAGGGTGCACATATATTAAACTGACCATTTTTTAATATTAAAAATACATGGGTAGAATTAGAAATACTGGTATTGGATGTTGTGTTCAATTCACACAAAAGCTTTGAAAATATTAGTGTATTGCAAAATACCTAAGCTTGCCTAAATGCCTATAACACAAATGAAGAAGCAAATGGAGCTCAAATGACCAAGCAACATTATGTATTTACTGTTTTATGTCAGTTCCAAGAAGTTGGAATTTTCTCAACCTTATTAACAGTTCACAACCACCCCTCCCCTTGAGTAAGAATGGGTAAAGCTTGCATCTTTATGTTTGACAGCCTATCACTGTAAGGACATTCAGGAAAAAAGAACAAAGCTGAGTTTATTGGGTGCGTGAGCACACTTACACACTACCACCAGGGCCTCTCTCATTCTTTTACCATGCACCAGCTGCCCACCATGGTACAATTCCAGATAAAATGGGAGAAGTAACTAGCTCCCTGAAGGTGTCTAACTTGTGGCGTTACTCACAGGGGAACTGGATCAGGGAAGAATTGACTTTCCCAGTGTTACCTCCCAGGATAACATACTGGCCCACTGTATTGCATTGCAAGCCTTGATTCTGTCCTGTCTAGCTATATGAAATATATTACGCAGACAGTCGTCTCTGCTTCACCATTATGACTACTAACATATTTGCCTTCAACAAAATACCACACAATTGTCCTAAGCTTTTGCCCCCAAACACAACTGTGATGCAGAAGCCCCCCAACTCCCCATTCTTCATACTCCAAATCAATTTCCTTCAAGGCGGGCTGGGGTTTTTTAAAAGTAAAGCAATTCTCGTAAGTTTTCAAGCACATGGCGCTTTTAAGTACCTGTGGAAGGCTTTTGAAGCTTTATTTAGCTGTTTGAATAGATCAGATGGGTAGACAAGGGCAGCTTAAAAATGGGAGCAGGCAAAGCCAGAGCATGAGGCTCTGTAGTCTCAGGCAGGAGAGTGCCTTCCCTTCGTCATCGTTCCCTTGAATTCCTTAAGCCCAAATCAAGTCACCTACAGGCCACCTGCACCTTGCTGCTGGGAAAAGGGAAAGAAAAGGAAGAGCAAGAAGCATGGGGATGATATCTAAAATCCTGACCTCTAAGGGAAGTAAAAAAAAAAAAAAAAAAAGAAAAAAAAGGGAAATCCTGGCTTCTAAAAAAGCAGAAAAGGGAAGAAGGGTGCTCTACCAGGCTCCAGACACAACAACTGCTTCCTATGACTTCAACCCCACCTTGAAGCCAGCAGGGTGATCTTACGGAGGCTGCATTTACCCACAGCCTGGTATGAGCTCTGCTGAAGGTGGAGAGTGCTATGCTAGTATACTTAACACCCCAGACATGTTTAATGGTACTACACTGGCCAGGTTTGGCTGGTGTAGGGCAAACAGAAAGGCACAGGGCAGATGAAGAGCAGGCTGCGCGAGCAGAACAGACCCCCAGACCACAAAACCATATCTACGGCACAAGGGGCGCAGAAAGCTTACAACCATCTGCCCCAAACAGCGCGGCGCTGCACCAAGGTAAGCTCATTGCCCTGCCGAGGGGACGGTCTAGCACAGCCAACACGCACGGCCCCTGTGAGAGGCCACCAGCTCCCGCTGCTCCCCAAACCAGCACGCTGGCAGTGAGCTTGTTTCTGACTGTCTCAGCCCTCAGCAGGCTGCCCAGGGGCCACAGTACCTACCAAGGCTAACACTAACTCCCCAAACTCCTTTTGGATAGCTTATTTCAAGCATTTTGAAGCCTAGCTCTTTTTTGTTCCAGTGGTAGCGAGCTGACTGATCCTGTGTACTGCAACATATAAACCAACTATCTTACCTAAACATGATGTGATTATTCTGTATCTTATCTTCATATTACATATCAGATGAACATTATTACTGAGACAGGAGTTTTTCCACATACTCAAATACTATTTTAGAGCCAGCACTGCTGTACAAGACAAGGCAAAATACACTTGTAAAGTCAGATCAGAAAACAATGCCCAGCAAACACAAAATCAACAAGCTACCAGTATCCCTGCTCCATCACAGCAAAACATCCAACCCGGAGAGACCAAATAGACACGTGTAGTTGTTTATAATTGCGGGTAATCCTTCAAACACTACAGAAGAGACCTGAACAGCTCCTGCAGAAGCAGTCTATAAAAGTTGGGTCAGATGCTGAAATAGCAAAATAAATGCAAAGCCGAAATGAAGGCAATCTGAGCGCTTTCCTTCCTTGGCCCTTCTCTGGAGACGCGTGGGGGAAGGGGGACATGGCCATTACTACTCACTCCATGAACCAAGCGTCAAAGAGGGCTTCGGCATCACGTCAGCAGGTCCATGAAATAGTTGCTGGCAGCCTGCAAAAGGCTTCCCCAGTTTCTTGTGGTTTTGACAGAGACTGGGCTCCTCATTCCAAAAAGGATAGCCTGGAGGGCTGCACAACCAGTTGGAAGCAAGCAGCAGGCAGCGTATCCGTAGCCATTAGCGGCCGACGCTACATAACAGTGGCAGGAGAGGAAATGCGAGCTACTTTTCAGAGACTATAGCCAGGAGAGCAAGGAAGAAAGCAAGCAAACAACAAGAAGGGCCAGGCAACATGGCAATGTGTGAATCAGGAGGGGAACTGAAGAGATAAAAGTTTTTTCCTCTTTATCAGCCCTGACACAGAAGCAGAATGATGAGATCTGGAGAGGAAACAGAGACTGGATTTTTGAAGATACTGAACGTGTACAATGCTTTGCTCATATTGCTTCTCTACACAAGCACTTGTCATTGCTGTTGTGGAAGTTTGGGAAGCACGATCATCAAAATTATCAATTAGAAGCTTCATTTATAACAGCTCTGTAATTTTGTTTTTTAGATCATCATTATAATTACGTATGTCTTAACCTGCATTTTGAAATTGCAACATGGTTGTTTCAGGACTGAAGAAGCAAGACCATCCCAGGGTTGTTTTTTTTTTTCCTTTTAATACAGAAAAACATAACTGTCTGGCAAGAATAGAAAAGTATCAAAGCCAAAGCATTGCTTCTTTTCGATGATCTTAAAGGTCTTTTCCAACCGAGGTGATTCTATGATTCTATGATTTTCAGGGCCAAAATTAGAGGCTACGAACATCAAGTGGTTGAAGACTTCCCTTCTTCTTGGTAAACAAAGAATGCTGATATTTGTAGGGAATTGACTGGCATTTAAACAGCATTAAAGATGGCAAAGGCTGCTAGTATTTGTCTTGCTCAGAGATGACAATACAGAGGCGCAAGAACAGCAACAGTTTTATCCTTTCTGTTTCAATTTTGTCACTGGAGTGAATTTAGGTTTTTCAGAAGAGATCTGGGCGATAGACCCCTAAAGGAGTATTTTTTTTTTTTTTAATTAATACTTGACTTCAATTATATTTGTCTGGGACTCTGAGCACCTGACCCCCAAGGTGACTGTAAGATCTTGGGGGAAATGCCTGTCAGCAAGAGATCTTTGCTTCCCTCAAAGAAAGCCCACAGTCTTGACGAATACTAGTCCACCACAATAACCTTAACCGCTAAATAAAAAAACATGTACAATTTTTAAAATAGTGCCCAATAAAACTAAATTACATTGTTACTTCTTTCTTTGCTCTGCCACATTTAGGACCAAAATATTAGGTAGGTACAAGCTCAGTACTCAAGCTCTGTTTTCCGTAACACTAGGAAATATTTTACCTTCCCTTTTCCATTTAAAGCACTGGTAATGACTGTTGATGCCTGCAGCAGTTGCAAATTGCCTCGTGTCACTTCTTCAGGACAACAAACGGCTGTAACACACTGGTCACATTTCATAGCAAGAAATTAGTTATATTTCCAAAAATATTCATGTGGACTTAGCAGGATTAAGCATAAACCTCATGGGGCAATATAAGAACTTGGCAGTTTTCCATCATCCTGGAGAGAAACAAACTTACTTCAGCGCTCTCTTCCGAAAGCCAAATCAGGTGGGACCTACCATACCCTCCCTGAGAGCAGAGGACAGGCGTCTCTATGGGTAATAGGTACGGGAGGGTTTGCAGGGAACTGCCCTAGATAATAACAGTGCATCCCGAAGCTGTTTGTTACTTGAGCTGACTTATCTCTTCTAATTCATGTGCAAAGCTGAAAGCTGGTTTTAAGGCCAGTTGCTTAAGTTTTGCTCATTCACAGTAATAAATCTGGAGCAATCCCACTGACTGCTATAATCCTCAACAAATACTGCTAAAAAGCTAATCAAGGGCTAAATCTTTTAGTCCCATCTTGGTCAAAATTCCAAACAATTATAATAAGAATTCTGCCTACAAAGTAATTGGGGGATTTAACCCCATACTGCTGGAATGCCTGCAGAAAAAACAAAACAAAACCTAACCCAAAAAACTCCTGCTTTTCTTACTTACTTTCCCTTTACACAAACAGATAAAAAAAATAAAGCAAGTTTTCCCTCTAGAGGTAGCGTCCACTGAGATTCTGTTCCATAACTTGATTCTTGGTGGAAGATGGGGAGAGGGAGGGGAAAGATTAAAAGATGTGTTCTCATAAAATGGTGGCAGCTTTTTTATGGCATCATGAAAGAGAGCAAGTGACCTCTGAACAAACACAGCTGCATGGGGAAAAAAAAAATGACATGGCTAGGACTAGTTGAGCCTGGTTTCACTACAGTCAGATGCATTAATTAAATACATTTTGTTTCAGTGTTTAGGTATCCTTTTAAAAGTCACTTGAGATTGGTCCGGTGGGGCAGCAAGAGCTGGAAGCTTTTATGAAAGCCACTTAATAATACACAGGTCCCAAGCAGTAAGGGGCCACAATTTGCCTTAGAAGTTGCCACACAAACTGAGATCTACCTCTCTGAATTGAAAAGCATCTCATCTCCCAGCAGCAAATGCTCTAGAGGAAGATGCAAGAGACACCAGAGAAGACAGATGTTCGAAAATCTAGACCCTCACGTTAGGTGCAAAAGCTTTTTTCAGTCTTTTCAGGATTATGCCATATCATCTGCATATTCTTCCTAGCAGCACCCACGTCAACCTGCTTTTCAATCTTGCCTAAATCCCTGCGTCTGCCGATTGCTCCGTGCAACACTTCGTATATGAAAAGAAGGGAAATGGGTTAGGAGGAGGGAATTTGCTGTAATTTTCCCTTTTCCCCCTTCTTTAATACCCGAGTACCCATTTGGTTTTGGTTAAGAAATAAAAATGAAACTTCTCATCTGCCTTCTCAGTACCATGAGTTACTTCATACAGGAGCCTTGTAAAGAGGCCTCTCTCCCTTCCCAGGGCAGGCGGTGGGATTTCCCCGAGCTCCCTCCGCAGAGGCACCCCCAAGGTCCCCCCTCACTCACCACCCTGCAGCCCCCCCCCCTCACAACCTCTCCTCCTGCAGTCCTGTTTCAAGCGGTGTTTCTATAATCTCACATGCCATTCAAGAGTACCGTTTTCCATTTTACTAAGTTTTCTGCTTTACTTTCCAGGATTATGCCACTCAAGGCATATTTTATCCACGTATATTAAACCTTGACTTAAGTCAACACTTGCCAGCAGCATAACTGCAAATCTGGGACAGGCACCGCAGGAAGCCACCTCAGTTTCTCACACACAAAGGCATACACTCAAAGCATAATCCTTTTCCCACTGACATCAGTAACACCAGATGATGTTGAGCAGACCAAGGCCTTCATCCTAAATTTTTTGTCCTCGCTGGACCCGGAAGGCCACCTCTGCGCTTGGAGGGTAAGTCTGGATAAGGCAGGACTGCCACCACCTCCGCTGCATGGGGAGCTGAAGACAGCTGCGAAATACACACAATGAATTCAGCAAGCGATGTCGATGGTTAGCATTTTGCAATGTCATGACTTCAGCAGGCACCTGGGAGCCTGCACAGTAAGTGAAACAGATAAAAAAAAAATACCACAAAAAAAAAAAAAAAAAAAAAAAAGCCCTCCTGGTTTAGGGAAAGCTTTATTAGAATGATTTAAAACAGTGTGGCAAGGAACCACACATGCTTAAACCACAAAATCAGATTAAACCTCAGACAAACAACTGGCACCAAAAATCCATTGTGAAGCCTCACACCGCATGTGCAAGTATCCTCCCTCCTGCCCAGGCAGGAGCACGGGCTTGCTTTAACCTCTGTTCAGTGCAGCCAAACACTGACCTTAACAGGGGGAATGCTAAAAAGTAAAATGATACCAAGTAATTTCTAAGGGTTCACCAAAGGGAAGCCCTCTCCACCAGAACGCTCCAGGTACTTTTGAATTAAAAAAAAAAAAAAAAAGAAAAAGCAAGCAAACCAAACAAAACCCCTCAGCTAATCATATGCCCCTCGAATTCTGCATTTATGCTGGTTTAAACACTGAATTTCTTTTTTATAATATTTTACTCCATTCTTCAGGGGGGTTGCCTTTTCTTAACAAAAAAAAAAGAAAAAAACCACTAACTGAATCACCTTATCTCAAACTCAATTAAAAGAAGGGGGAGGTGGAGGGAAGAACCTTCAGGCAAAGATTAAGCCTGGAAAATTTCAGCCTGAAAGGTGTTTTGAAATGTAAGTAACTGAAAACAGAAAGCAGGATGGAAATGCTTAGGCCAGCTTTAACAACCACGGGTAGCACGCCAGCCATAATAAAACGCTATCAGTCAGGATGTGAATTATTACACAGTGAAGACTCGGGTCTTACAGAAACCATAAACATCAGGAAGAAGTTCCTTGGTACCTCTCACCTTGAATCCTTCCCCAAATACCTGCATTGTGCAACCCAGCCCTCCCTTGTCTCCCCCAAGCACAACCAGCCCCTCCTGTCCAGAAGGGCTGAGCCTCATGCTGTAAGCAACAACCACCACCCACCCTTCTGCTGCCAGAGAAACTGCTTCTGAAAAGCATAAACCAGCCTCCTCTTCCTTCACCAACAGGGTCGAGCAGGTTACCTGCTCCATTTTGCCCAGACCAAGAATAAACGCTACATTTTCTGGATTCAATCTCTACCCCTAATTTGTGTTGACTGACATTAATGAAAACAAGGTGATTACTGCAGAGAACGGCCTTCTGCCTCTCCACAAGAGTACCTTAAAATAGTACTGAGCAAAGCTGGGAAGAGCTACTATTTGGAAGATTACTTTTTTATTATTATTATTTTCACAGGTCTCTCCATTGGCTTTAAATTTTAAAGAGACACCTTTGCCCTAAACATCTGCTCGGTCACGTTTAAATGCCTAACGCTGCAAGTGCATCTTTGCCCAGTTTTGCTGTGATGGCCTTAACGCTTCTAGAAAGAGAGCTCTTTGGCCAGACCCACGCTGGTGCCTCCACCCTGGCCAGGTTTTTTAGAGGGGCCGACCCTCATGGCCCCACCGGCGGGTGCGCACCGATACCGGTGTGCTGGTGCCCTGCGCCGGATGCCTCCTGGCACGCTCCCCTCTCCTCCTTAAAGGAGTAGCATCTCACCACGATGGGCTGCTGCTACGTAGGCCGAGATGCAAGTGATGCGGGCTACGTCGCTCTTTAAATATCTTTGGGGTGCAGGATAGGCTGGCTGGGTGTAGGACAGGCTAGCCACAGGATTGGCGCGACTCCTTTGACTACCCCTGCGCCTGGTCCCTTTGCACATCCAGCACGCTCCGCCGCTCGCTCCTCGGGCTTTAGCAGCCATACCTTTGTAAGGTTGACTGGTCCTGCCTCCCAGCAGGCCACCCGGTCCTTTCTCCTTACCCATCCCATTCGGCGAAACGCATCCTTCCCCCCACCCCACCACCCCCCCGGCTCCGTCACCAGCCCGGCAAGGGACCATCCCCAGCAGCACCAAACCTCCAGTTGCGACAAGGCCACCACCTCTTCTCCCCCAGCCCCAGGAGCGGCTGGATGGGCGCTCGGCGCCCGGGAGCACCTCGGGGGCTGCAGCCCCGCCGGGCGCTGGTCCCTTTAGCGCAGGCAGGCGGACCCCGGGGGGAAGGGAAGGGAAGGGGCAGGCAGGGCCCGCCTAGGGGGGGAGGCAGCGGCTCCTCGTGGCCCGGCCCCGCCGCCGGCCGTGCCCCCCCAACCCCGGGAGCCCTCCCCAGGGCTGCAGACAATGGGCCCGGCCCCAGCGGGGGCGCTGGGGACCCGCAGCGCCTATCCGGACGCCCCCGGCCGCTCCCCCGGGGATGCTCCCCCCCCCCCCGGCCCCGCGGCACCCCCGGGGGGGGATGCTGCTGCACGGCACCCGCTCGCCCGTTCTTCCCGGGGGGCTGGCTGCGGGGGTTTTCCGGCTGCCCGGGGGCCCCGGCTGCCGGGCAGGGTCCCTTTAATTGTTCCCTGCCCTCCGCGGAGGCTGCAGGCAGTTTCTCTCGCCCGGCGGGTTTTTCCAGGCAGGCTCTGGCTGCTGCAGCGCAAACACGCTCCAGCACAGCCAGGGAGACCGGACTTTTTCGCTCTTTCGGCCAACAAACTGCGTTTTGCATTTGAATAACCCCCAGCCAGCCTGCTTGCCTGCCTGCCTGCCCGCCTGCCTCCCCGCCTCGAAACGGCCCGAGACGCGGGGCTGCGAGCCCGGCCGCGGAGGTGCCCCTGCCTCCCCCCTCCCCACTCCACCCTCGCTCAACTTTGCACCGAGCCAAGCGGCTGAGCGAGAGGGGAAGGGGGGAGAAAAGGGAGGGATAAATAAATAAATTAATAAATAAATTAAAAA